>OZ019974.1:24911304-24931304 GCA_963970395.1 Ephialtes manifestator | reverse complement strand
TAGTACCATGCTCATTATTCCTATATTAATGTTTCCAACCGAACCTTTACTTATACGCATACGTATGACAGTATTCCCTTTTTATATAGGAATGATTAGTAAATTTGTCGTACTATTTTCAATATGATACTGAAATTAATTATGGAATGATTTTCTATGCGTTCCCTTAAATGTATTTTAAGGAAGGAAGGGGATCTGTATTGAATATGCTTTACGAGTTAGTGTATAAGAAATGTGAACATTTTTAAAGACGCCATCATATTTTGTAATTTGATTTTGTTTTTCTGACTGTTGTGTTGAAATTGCAGCACGTTAGCCAAAGTAGGTCGATAAGTCAGAGTTGTAACTTATATGACAACTCGACCAAAAATACAAATATTGGGCAGCTTCACCGCCATGCCTTCGATGTCCCACGAAAGACAACACTTTTGGGCGAAAAGACTGCTCTTTATATGTACCGCCGTACATCTGTTCGTTTATGAGAAAAGTCGTGGTTATTCGCCATCTAGCGGCTGAAAACTCACTAAATGTTCTCTGGATTTGTTTATCATATAAATATGACATGTCAATGTTTCTTATGGTGTATTACAACATTTCTTATACACTCTAGATTCACAGTTCTACTTATTTGTGCTGTCGCTACATGGCGAATTCGTGTACCGATTCTCGTAAATGGAAGTGACTACGGAGGCGCATATAAGCGGGGACGTTTCATGCCGATTCGTCCTGTGGCATTACATCGCAGGGCAATATATCGATTTTTGGTCGCTCTCTTCGGGTTGTTATAAAATAGTAACGACCCAGCACTTTTCAAGAAAACAAAGACTTAAAAAAAACCTCAAACAACAAACGTATGCTGTTAGGAAAATTTTACATACATAGTGGATGAATAAATTCGCGACGTCATCATTAACCATGTTCTTATTGGCGAATGTAAAAAATCCCTACATGTCGATAATCCCAAAGCAGAATAGGAAATTAATACTAATCGACGGTAATAAGTCCCATGTAAATGAAGATTACTCCAATGTTTACAGCTTTCAAAAAGATACAGATACAACGGATTACTATACCGTTAAGGAATAAGTTATTGTTGTAATCAAGCAAATAATTGAGGAGGATTACTACACGTATCGTAAGCTGTAAGTTGTTTATATGAGCTTTTACAATAGTGTCACCGCCGTACAATATTTTCTGCGAGTGGCAATATTTTCTGCGGATCCATTTCTCTCCGTGTACCAAGTAAAGGAAAGTTGAGCTAAATATGTCACTTTTGTCTAACTGTATGAAATCTTTAATAAGGTGCATGTATTATAAAAATAAAAGTTTAGAAAACGTATAAAAAAAAAGGTGCACAAATGACATATTTAATTTAAAAAATGGCACATTTGCAACAATCAAAAATAGAAAATTATTTTTACTTTTTTTTGTGATTTCGACTAATTTACCTTTTTTTTAAACTTGTAATTTTGCAAAAAAAGTCGATAGGTGATAGTTCACCTTTTTCTGAGTAAAATTGTTTAGCCATTGTTTAGAAATCGCAATAGATATTTAATTATAAGCATTATAAATTTGAATATATGGGCAATCAGATCATCCTATTCTCCCGCGCAGTGCGTTTGTAGGTTGAGAACTGTCTCAGAAAATTACATTTACAAATTTTCGTTGTCGAGCTTTTAATAGTGTTTATTTTTTAGCTTTTGGACGAAATACATTTGTCATGGATGGCAATACTTGAAATACAATTGCTTCCAAAATATTTGTTGATACGATTAGCAATTTTTTTCAGTGTAATCATAGCAAATTACTTATTTTTATTGCAGTACTCAAGGAAATCGTGATCTTTCTGCTCACTATAAGTCACCACTTGTGATTTCTAGTGTGCTATTTTTATAGTTACGGAAACTTCGAAAGTGTAATAAAAGTTCTTTCAACCTTTACTATATTTGGTTACCAGTACCTTTTTTCACCGAGATAAGGAAAAAATCAATAATCTCGCCACTCTTGGAAATCACTCACAGCTATATTCAATTCAACAAGTGTTTTGAATATTTCTGTACAATCCGTCCCTGGAACCCATAATTAATCAAGACGTTCTCCATAGTAAGAAATACAAATGAGAACGAAAAAAAAAATGATTTCAATTTCATTTTGTATGTCCATTTTACAAAATATTTTTTTATCACTTTTACAAAAACAACATTCATTATTAAATAAAATCTAACTTAACCAAAAAATATTCGGAAATGCTTCAAATTTTCAAAATATTTTAATTACAAAAAAAAAACTGTTATCAAATTAACAAAGCAGGTTTCTAAGTTATAAAAATGGTAATACAATTTAACAAAAAAAAATGACTTTGCATTCTCATTACCCAGTGACATGAATTATATTCATGACTTAATTATAAATATTGCCCTCGACTATATCAGGAGCTTCCTCGAATCCCATGGAAATCTTGTTCAAATGCATTCACTCCGTAGAATTATGCCACGGAAACTACCAGGAAGCAGAGAGAGGGAGAAAGCTCGAAGGGGAAGTGGAAACCGGCTGCCTGGCTCCTCTCGCTGGGTTATAGTGACGTATCGACCGGTCGGGGTCATCCGAGGTCACCAAAGTTCACAGAGTCTCGTGGTTCACGAACCCGGGTTACCGAGAAGTGCAATGCGCCGTCGAGAGCGCAGTCAAAATAAAATCTCGGGCCGTCCCAATACCTCGACTATTTACACAAGACGCACATCCCTTTTTCCACAACATAAATATTATTCACCCAGAAAAATATCGATATTTATTTCACATAGGATCTGCTTAAAAATTGAACCGAAAATTTTACACGAAACACGCTATTGAAAGATTTTGTAAACTCTAGAAAATTGAATAAAATATTTTGTAAAAGTATCATTTTATTACAGCAAATTAAAAAATAAATAAACACTACCGATTTTTCACAACAAAAATGCGATTGACTCAAAAAAATATCAATGTTTAATTCTTAAAGCATCTAAGCTTAAAGATTGAAACGAGAACTTTATATGAAATGTACTGTTAGAAAATGTTGCCAATTCTTTTAAATTGTATATAATATTTGGTCAAAGTATCATTTTATTACAGGAAATAACTTTTTTAAATTGAAGGCTACCGTTTTCTTACAACAAAAATGTTACTTACACGGGAATATATCGATATTTATTTCATATATCATCTGAGTTTAAATATTGAATCGAGAATTTTATAGGAAATATACTATCGAAAGATTTTTTTTTTTAAGTATCATTTTAGTATAGTAAATATTTCTAAAAAATTAAAGGCTACTGATTTATCAGAATAATAATGTTGTACTCCAGAGTTAGAGATTTAAATTTTACTTTTTACTAATTTGGAACAAAATATATGAATAATTTTTTTTAATTGGTAAAATACTGTGTATATATATGTCAAAAGTATGAAATTATTTTTAGCTTACTATGTTTTGATAGCATCATTTGTTTAGTTTTTAAAATAAATGGGTCTTTCATGAAATGTTGAAATAATAATTTGCAGAATGATCGGGGCAATGCCAGCTGTGGCCGTTCGCCACGAACGCAGGAGACAGGAGAAAAGGCTGAAACGTCCCAGCCAACTTTACCTGGGTGGCCAATGGATGCCACCGCCTCAGGGTTCTCCACCAACTCCCAGCCCTCATGGACCCAACAGCCACCTGGATCCCTTGCCTGAGCTCTATCTCTGTGGTAAAGTGAGTATCACTCATAATAGAAATATCCATTAGCTTTGGTAGAGGGAATATAAATTTAACTCATTAAAGTATGAGAGTGATGTAATTTTTCCTATTATTGCAACAAGAATAAGAAATATAAAAATAAGTTTACACTTTTTTTCCATGAAGGGAAATTATTTATTTAAAAAAAACGTCTATTGAAGCTTATTTTTAAAAATTATTCGCACTTATATAGAATATTGACAATCACAACTTTTTAATACTTAATTTTGTATTACATACTTCAAGTGTTTACAGTTTATTAATTTTCTTCATATTTATGTGACATTATTTAATGCTCATGCAATTCGTTATGTTTGTTTTTATAACTTCTTATTTTTATTCAATTAAAAAGTTTCAATCACAGAAAAAAAAATGTATATATTTAAAAAATATATATATTTTTTTAGCTTCCCGTTAGTAAAATTGCAAATAATTAATGATGCTTCTGACAAAAACAGTTTTTCAGCTATTCAAATTATGGAACTTAATGAAATAAAATCCATACACTCTTCAATCAATTTTTTTCGACCCCTCAAGAGTAATCATTTTCAATTATACTCGAAAGCTCGAGGCCTAAATTTATTAATTAAATATTCCGTACCTTTTTTATTGAAGTGAAAAAATGGTGTCACGCATTTGTATCCAAATATGTATATTTTGCTTTTAGTACAAAAATTGTGGGGATTTTAATAAAGAAATAGTAACAGACATAATTTTTTTTCCGTTACATTTTGTATAGAATTGAAAAAAAATTTGTCACAAATTTGTATCCAAATTATGGTTATTTTGCTTTTAGTACGAAAATTCGAGAAATTTTATTAAAGAAACAATAATGTGGATGTGTCTTCACAGATATCGGGACTTCACGCGGTGGTGGTTTGTTTGTTGCTGGGGGCGGTCGTACTGGTGGTTGGACTGGTCCAGCTAGCTCCGGGGGCAACGACCACCGACCACAGGCTCGCGTTACTCATAGCTGGAGCTACCCTACTTCTCTTGGGTAAGATAATCTCACTGTGCTGAATTGATGAAAATATATCTCTGGAAAACTGGACTGTTTAAAATTGTTTTCTAGATATCTTAAACTTTTTTACTCATTATCATTGACATTTGGTAAATATCCTGGACATTTTTGACAAATCTCTTTAGAATACATAATTAATAAAAAGAGTCTACAAAATGCTAATCCATCACTGTCGGTATTGATAAAACAAATAAAAATTTTAGGTTTTATAAAATTGAAAGTTTTGGACATAATTGAACGAACATAAAAAATACTGGGTATTGAATTTGGCGAGAATCGAAATCATTTTCAATTGATGACAATTTGACATTTTTTATTTTTAGAAAATATTTATCTAAAAAACACGACTGTTTATAATTGTTTTCTAGATATCTTTAATTTTTTTACTTAATTTCTCTAACATCTGATAAATACCCCAAACATTTTTGGGAAATCTCTTTAGAATACATAATTAATGAAAACGGTCTACAAAATGCCAATACATAATTTTTCACACTATCCGTATTGAGAAATGAAAAGAAATTTCATTTAAATCCAGACATTTTAAGTAACCTTCGGTACTTTATATGGCTATAAAAAATGCATATTTGTAACTTTTGATGTGCAATTTGTGAGATACAAATGTAAGTTTTAAAAATAATTTTATCAATAGGAAATATATTTTTATTCACATTTTAAGTGAATATTGAAAATGATTCAGTTAAGAGTAATTCAATTAAATAACTCACAAAAAAAAGAAATTGTTTGACGTAAGCATATATACATTTGCACCAGAAGTTTGAGTCAATGAGGATTTGAGAACTCATCAAGAAAAAAATGTGAAATCATCGCCATTGAACATTAATTAAGAGCATTGATTTTCGATAATAATAGTTTCGAAAATAATTAATAAATTCGTGGGAAAAAAGGTCCAACCAACATTAACAATATTTTATTTATTTTTGTGAGATTCGATAATTTTTCCAAGCACACATACTTTTGAAACAATTTGTTTATGATGCTGAATTTCCCATTTTCGAAACTTTTTATGATATATTCGAACATTTGAAGTAACCTGACATAAAAAAGCAGGAAATAAAAATTACCACGAAAGAAAACATTCTCTACGAGGAAGCAAAATTGGGATGCAAAACATGCAGTTAATTAACTACTACATTTTTTCTTGCCCGCAGGTATTATTCTGGCAGGTGTGAGATGTTACGTGTTACATTGCATGCCTTTACCAGCGGATTCTCCAGTTGCAACGCCGTTGCCACCGCCAGTAACGGATCAGCCTCCAGTAGCAAGAGGAACCCTTGATCTTTTGGTAGGCCATCACAACCAGCCAGAGACTGATGCGTTGATGCAAACGGAGCATCAGCAGCAACCCCATCATCATCATCGTCACCATCATCATCACGGTAACCACAAGAAGAAGCGTAATTCGCAAGGCTCCCACTCCGAAGAAGCCTAATAACTTCCATGCAGCTTTTGTCTCGCGACGTGAAATTTCCGAATCTCCAGGACCAGCGAAAAATAAGTAAGAAAAAAAATATAAAAATTAAAGAGAAAAAAGATAAAAATTAAAACGTCTCATAAAAAAACGCGAAGAAAGCTTTGGTCGAGGTACGTTTTATTATTTTCGTTGGATCGGGTGAGGCTTCCGTTTTTACGCCGTACGACAAAACGTAGAACTGATAGAAAATGATAATTTGCGAGCCTTGACGACAAAAAAAAGAAAATAAAATTTTAAAAAATAATAAAAATGATAAATTCAAGACAAAATAATTGGGGGGAGGGGTACTACTCTAGGACGACGAGGAAAATCTTCGCCAACTTGTACATGTATACATTGTACTCGATCCTTTTATCTTTTATAAACTTTCTATACATCTGTATACTGTATATTAATATATATTATATTGTGTATATCGTAATCGCGTGCGTAAAAATTGTATAATTTTGTGCACTCCAGAGGGACACGAGTAGCAGTTTTTTAATCATCATCAAACGATTTAGGGAAAGGTAAGAGAAAATTAGCAGTGATTTTGAAAAGCTAATTTCTATTAAAAACAATTTTTTATAGATTTTTTGACGTTCTTTCAATCAGATAAATATTATTGCAAATTTTTGTCCCAAAATTGATCAAATATTCATCAAGAAAAAGAAAAAGAAATTTCGTTCTTCAAGATCGAACTAAAATTCCCAAACAAAATCTATGAAAATTGTAGATTCAGAGATATTACTGTTCGAGGAAAAAATTCAAATCAATGTATAATAACAATTTTTTTCGCTCCTTTTCGCACTTTCTTTTTTTTTGTAAACGTCGACAAAATTGTAAGACGTCGTTTTTGAGGAAAATTAAATTTAAATCACTGCCAGTTTTTAACACCATTTTTTTTATTTTTTTTTTTTTTTGTATATTTGTTAAAAATGTCGATTCACATGTTCGATCAGCGCCTTTGCGGAGATGAAATATATGTCGAAGGATTTATAGCGTTTTATTTAATCTTTTTTTTACTGCTGAAACTATGAAAGGTGTGACGAGGTTTATTGGGAATTTATGGACGGGTACGCACACATCATATTCATATATATAAATAAAAAAATATATATACAAGTGTATGTATATGTCGCGCGCATTAAAATAATCGATTTATCCAGCACTCGCACCTCTGTCCTCGATGGTATTTCCCGATTCGAGGCCGGAAATTAATTCAAGTACGAATGAGACGGTAAAGGAACAACTAAAAAAAAATCTCCAAGTATTTTAAACAATTTCATGCGACGCATCGTTATGCGTGCTATATGTGCTTTCGAGTTACGTATTTAAACACGATCTATTTACACGAAAAGAAAAAAATGATATTTACACTGTAAGAAAAGACAATGAAAACAAAAATCTCTTGTGCCCGTTTGTCGAAAAAATAACAATACAAATTTTTAAATAATAAAAATTCTACTTTCAGTAGAATTTTAATTTTCCTTCGATTTGAGGTGTTTATTAATTTTTTTATTAAGGTATCTGTGAGGAATTATTCATAGGGAATCCAATTCGCAAAATGCTTAAAAATCAATTTATAAAGAAAAGAAGCAATAGAAAATATTTTTTATTGATGATAAGATTGCTTTTAAAAATCTTACATTTCGAGCTTATGAAATGCACAGTAAGCTCTATAAATCTGCAGTTTTGTAGCTCCATAACATGCACAAAAAGGTTTTTAGAAAAAGAAGGAAATTAATCATTTGAAGCAGTTTTCTGATCAAACTAGCGAACGGATCTTACCTTACAAAATGCCATTTTGTTTGCCACAACGTGCTTACTGTCCAGTGTATAGGAATTTTTATTCAAGGTCTGTACGTCAAAGCTTTGAAATGAAATGTATAAGCGAGTCTACATTTATTAAAAAATGACTAAATAATAGGCTTCGGTTAAGCATATTATCGTTCCCTCTTGAAATCTTAGATACGGATCGAAAAGTATTTTCTCTAATATAAAAAGAGAGCAAAAAAGTTGAAATCCGTACGCTAATTTAATTAATTAAAAAATCGGAAAGTGTGCAATTTTATACTTCTTCTTTGGTATTTTATACAGCTATAAAAAATTGTATGTTTGTAGGTTTTGATGTGCAATTTGTGAGATACAAATGTAAGTTTTTAAAAATACTATATCAATAGGAAATATACTCGTATTCGCATTTTAAAGTTATATACATTTCCACCAGAAGTTTGATTCAATAAGGATTTGAGTACTCTGTAAGAAAAAAATCTGAAATCAAAGCTGTTAAAAATTAATTACGGACATTGATTTTTAATCAGTCAGAAAAAAGGTCCAACCAACATTAACAATACTTTATTCGTTTTCATGAGATTTCATAATTTTTCCAAGCACACATACTTTTTTAAACAATTTGGTTATGGTTCTGAATTTCTCATTTTCGAGAACTTTTTATGGTACTTTTTGTAAAACTGTGCGTTCAATGATTCTAAAGCTTGCTATCTGTAACATGGAACCTTCTTGTTATGAAACATACCGAAAACTCACGAATTTTCAATCAATTTACAAAGTGAAAATTTTACAAACGTATCAAAAGTCTATTAAGCAACATTTTTTTTTTCAATCACTTATCAATACCACATTAATATTATGCAAAATGAATGTTTTAAGTATCGTTTAAATTCAATATGCATTGTCCAAATTTCATCACATTGTTTTTCCTGACGCAAAGTGTTTAAATCGTAATTTTTTAAATGTATTGCTATTATACGTGTAATGCAACCTTAATTATAGTTGGCAGACACGTTCACAAATTTTTTTTTTTTCATCAATATAATAACATTTTTGATAAAGAATCCCATTATTTCATTGCTCTAATTGAATTTAATGGAAAAAATCTATTATGTCACTTTAAAGAAGCGTAATAAAAAAATCTAATTAATGAAAGAATTCGAGAAGCGGGCACCTACGTTCGACTACCGTTGGGGTCCACTTAAACTTATTACTAATAAACAAAGGAAAAAAAGCGTTACGTCTATACAAGCAATTAAGATAATTTACAAAGCGATACGTACAGGGTGGTCAAAGAATACGTTCGTGCGATCCAGACCAGTACCGATTTTTTTTTGGCCACTCCGTACAGTGATATATAAGTATATACATAGACATATAGATATATAAAATATATTATACACTAAACATAAAGTATATTGACCTATGATATACATACAAATTATATCTAACGACGTAAATGTGTTTTAATGGTGATAAGTTTCAACTTTTAAAATACGGAGAATAAAATAATGTCTTCGCAAAGAAGACCGGACAGCAGATACCTCGTTCGGCCCCAGAGTTGTAAGCTTCACGTAATTTAATAAATATTTATTTATTTTATTTATACCAAATAATTATCGTTTTGCAATAATTGTCTGCAGTTTTTATAAAAAGATACTCTCATTTTTCAATGATTATTAAATTTATGAGAATGAGAAAAAGCGTAAAAATAGAACAACATTTTTTTAAAAATCAAATAAATGGCGAATGTATTTATTTGTTCCAACAATTATTCGTACAATTAAATTCATATTGATTTTTTTTCTAATTGAAAGTTTGTACATCTACTTATAATAATCGCAGATTATTATTATAAAATGATAATTATAAAAATTATTTCAGCATACGTTTTTATTAGAAATAAAAAAATGAGGGCTCACAACTCTGTTTGACACCAATTGGGGCTAAAAAATCAACCAAAAGGTCCAATTCTGCCCTAAAATCGCTGAACGAAATTTCGCAATTTTTTGCGCTGCTGTCGCATTTTGGTTTCTAATCTAAAAGAAAAAAAACCTCTGCACTCCAGCCTCGAGCTCGCACGTGGAATTGCCACTTGATTCTTCTCGTGTATGATCTTCGAAATGATAGGATATAACATGATATCTCATCTTTGAAGGATAAAAATGCTCATTATCCGCACGTCTTTGCAAACAAAGACCTTACGTCCTTGTCTTACGAAAAAAGCACATTTTTTTGGGCAAAAAAAATGTGCTTCTTTATGTGAAACCCGAGCACCGTGGCCTGTCTTTCATAAGCGATTGTGTAAAAACTAAAAGCACCAAAGCCATTTGTGAATACACTGTTACCTTTGACGCGTAATAAACTTAATGTTTAATAAAGTATGTAAACTATTCATCGTAAACTTAAAAAAAGGGGCAAAATCCGAAACAAAAAAATAACTACGTTTGTTAACAAACATTTTTGCTAAGTCTGATTTGAAAAAAAAAGAAAAACCTCTTTACTTCCTCCACTGAAGATGTTCCGAATTCATTTTCACGAATTAACAAAAAATAAACAATCTATACAATCCTGTACGAATTAATTAAATGTGTTAACGAATGATAAACAGAAATCGCACGTTATGAACGATTAAAAGTGTAGAAAATTAAAATCATATGTTTACGCGGTGTAATCAGAATATAAGTAATTAAGTGTGTTTGTCGTGGGATTTAGGTGAACCTCTAGCGTCTGAAAAGTTTTATTTTTTTATATGTATAAACACACGTTAAACACAATTGTACTGACACAAAGGAAAAAAAGAATTTGCATTATGTGCTGATTCATACACTAGTAAAAAATTATATCTAAAAATCAATCCTACGTAGAATTTACGTGAAAAATTTTCAGTATATTACATAAAAATGGTAATTATTTATTACAGGGCCTTCTAAAATTATTCTGTCACATTTAATTAAAAAATATATCTCCTATTATGTAATTTATACAATATACAATGTTAAGAAAATATAACTACTAGCAAGATTTTTTATTTGTAATTGGAGTAATTCTCAACGCAACAAAATACAGAAATTTAAAAAGTGAAGTCTTCCTTTTTAGGCACCAAAAAATGTGATGGAATTTAAAAATTGAAATACAGTAGAGCGTCGATTATCCGAACTAATTGGGATCGACTATCGGCCGGATAATTGAAAATTCGGATGACCGAATATCAATATTTTGTGAAGCTGGAGGGAGGAACTGAAACACTTAACATATTAGAATATATACGTATAATATAATACATATATATATATATATATATATATATATATATATATATATATATATATATATATATATATATATATATATATATATATAATATGTATGTATTTATCGAAAATTAATATTTTTAATATATCATTGTTAGTCTATATTGTAGGCATGTGCACGAGCGCAAAAGCTCGAGCGCTCGCGGTTCAGCTCGAAATAAACGACGCTCGAGCAGACCCGAGCTCAGTGCCGAGCTTATCGAAAACTCGAGCGCATCGAGCCTGGTCAAAACTCGAGCGGCTCGAGCCTGACGAAAACTCGAGCGGCTCGAGCCTGGCGAAAACTCGAGCGCATCGAGCCTGGCGGAAGCTCGAGCGCATCGAGCCTGGTAAAAAATCGAGCGTCTCGAGTCTGGCGGAAACTCGAGCGCATCGAGCCTGGCGGATACTCGAGCGCATCGAGCTTGGCCAAAACTCGAGCTGCTCGAGTCTGGCGAAAGCTCGAGCGATCCCACATAGAAATAGAAATATATGCAACATAGAACTTTTTGGCGCTAAATATATATATATATATATATATTCCATATATATATCTAACATATTTTGCATATATTTTTGCACGCATATATGTAAAATATATGCAGCATATAGAACTTTTTGGAACCATATATTAAGCATTTATGATACATATATATTTTTCTATCTGGGACTCGAGCTTACGGTAGGTTCGGGCAGCTCAACTATCGATACACGAAATACATTTTTATGAAAATCGAACGCTAGTATTGGTCGGTAAAAAATCTTTTTCGTTAAAATGCCATTTTTTCAGATAAATGTTGTTAGTTTTACATTAAATGCGAAACTTATAGGTTTTTTGGTCGCTGATAGAAAATCTGAATTCCAAACGTGAAATGTCAGCCTTATGAAAAACACACACTATATAGAAAAAAGGACAAGGATAAAGATTCGATGAAAAAATTATGGGGTTATAAGTTATTTAACGGAGATTTCGCGCAAAAACTAAGCGACTTGGCCGCTTTGCTTGGGAACTGAATACGCAGCTGTCTCTCTCCCACAACGACCGCACCGCACACCGCGCGCCACCTAGTCATCCCGCCGCCTCACCCCGCACTGATTAACAACCTTAAACGTTTTAGAGAAAATTGTACTAAATTCATGACGATGAAATTGTAATATTTATACAAATATCAAACTTTTATCTATAAATTGATAAATCCACCAACTAATATTAAGAAGTTGATTTTATTTTTACAATCGTAGTCATGTAATAACTGGATTGCTACAGACGTTGTGTAATTTCTATACAAATATTTTTTTTAATTATCTTCACGTGTATAACTTTACCCTACTGTTATTAGTTTTACATTAAATGTCACATTAATCATTATTCCGCATACCAGTTTTGTAAATTTCGTATCTCTTGACACAGTAAATTTGCTTTTATTTTTTAGTGTCTGTATATAACTTTTGTAGATTTTGAAGTATTTGGTAGCTATATTCTCCTTAAATTCATGATAATTTATTATAAAAGATAAGTTTGGTCCAAGGTATAGGCGTCGTGATGGTAAATTTTCACTTTACTGCAAAGAAATATAAGTTATTCTCGCAAAAATGAAATAAAAATTTTTTCACCAGTTTGTAAAAAGTTTGGCTCACACATGAAATACTATGAAATACAGTTTGCCTCCGGATTTGACGTAAACGGATTTAAATTTTATTGCACTTTGAATTTTTTGAAAAATATCCTCGGAAATTACTCGATGTCAAGCTGAATTTTCTACACAAATATTAAACCATGATTTGCGTTACATTTGGTGAGAACCTATAACGTGGTTTTAATTTCACTAGAGTTGAAGATTTATGCAAAATAATAGTAAACATTAACTTGTCCTTATCGCATGCAGAACATGCAGCAAAAGATTTAATTCGGAAATCGACAACAGACAATAAGATGAGTTGATACGAGATACGTGCAATTCCAATACCATTCGAGTTTTAACTTAATTTAATAAATTTAATAAGTCTGCATAAAACTCGTCAATTCGCTAAAATATAAATATTTTTTTGTTACTTTTCGAATTTAATAAACAATTCGATGAATACAAACAAAATTGTCAAATTAACAAAATAATGTTTACCCACGAAATTTTGGTTTCATCTTCACAAAATTATTTCAATTTCAATTATTTAACACGAGCGCATCGAGCCTACCGAAAACTCGAGCCCATCGAGCCTACCGAAAACTCGAGCGGCTCGAGCCTAACGAAAACTCGAGCGCATCGAGCCTGGCCAAAACTCGAGCGGCTCGAGCCTAACGAAAACTCGAGCGCATCGAGCCTGGCCAAAACTCGAGCGGCTCGAGCCTAACGAAAACTCGAGCCCATCGAGCCTGTCCAAAACTCGAGCGGCTCGAGCCTAACGAAAACTCGAGCGCATCGAGCCTGGCCAAAACTCGAGCGGCACGAGCCTAACGAAGACTCGATACATTGCTCGAGTCTACTCGAGCAAAGAAAGCGAAGACCGAGCCTGCTCGAGCAGGCTCGTGCACACCCCTACTATATTGTATATTCTGATAAAACCGTCGGACTCTATATAATATGCTATTTTCTTGGGAAAAAGTCCAGGATTTTTTGCTGTTTCACGGCAGAAACGTCGGGCAACAATGTATGCAACTACAAAGTTTCGGATAAACCAAATCGCTGTTCGGATGATTGACGATTCGGATAAACGAAATCATCGTTCGGATGATTGACGTTTCGGATAATCGACGCTCTACTGTAAAAAAAACCCTTTTTTAAATAAATAATGGTCAAGCTGGATTTTTAAGAGCGTGGGATTTGTGAAACCTTAAGCCGGCTATCGAAGATTAAAAAAACATACAAATTGAACATTGAAAAATGGACACAGTCATTAATACAAAACAAACAAGTTTGAGTTCAATTGTATAGTCAGCGATTATACTTTAAAAATTTATAATCTCGTCTTATTGTTGCGTCTGTCCGATATGTGAAAGAGAAAAAAAAAGACTCAGAGGAAGTACGAAGTATAAACGGATTATTTATAACGCGCGTCACGCCAACTTCCGATCTGATATTTTTTTATACGACATATGTAATATTTATGCACACGCACAGCTAATTTTAAACTCTACATACCCGCAAATATGTTCCGTTGGAAATTGAGATATACTCTGATTATAGTATTGCTGGGTATGTGCAGTCCGCTCGTAAACGACCGTGTAAGATATACATATATTATATAAGACATTGTAATCCTTGTATGTGATTCTACCGTATGAAACAAAACAACAAAAATATATGAAAGAACTCTACCGCTATTGTAAACTTTCAGAGTTTAATAAAACGTTTTCACTAACAGAACTTTGTTTATTACTCGACCTGTTTTTTTTTTTTTCTTTTTGTTCATTTCCAAAGAAGAGCATCAATAACCTACGCCTGGTAAAAATAAATTATAGAAACTGATACAGATCGATAGAATTTGAACGGGATTTAATCGTATGTTATCTCTATCTATTCGGACTTTGATTACTTTGTACCAATTGAATCGTTGTTATTAGTTTCCTATAGTTTTCGTTTTCTATGGGTTAAGTATGATACATACGTTATAGGTATGTATAGTGCACCAAGGAATTTATAATATTTTATATTGAATTTACGTTTCGTCATTTGTTAATTTTTACCCATTTGTAATGTATCGTGTAGTATCGTAAATATATGATTCAACATTAATCGTTCGCAATCAAAGAGTCATCAATAGAGTGATGATTTTCTATCGTCGTACAATTGTAGTGTATAATTGTATACAAGTATATTGGTATAAATCTTATGTATTTAGACTGAACGAATTATCATAATCTATCGTAAAACCCTGATATAAATGAAACAGTTTTCTAGCATTTATACAATAATTTTATGCTGATTGACTCGTTTCTCTTCTCATCGTTTCATAGCTACAGGAAGTCTATCATAATGAATCTTCAATATGATAAATATTTGAATCCAGAGATTTGTCGATGAAACTTATGACGTGATTTTTTTTAAATCGCGGTCACAATGATTTTTGCTGGCGATATAGTCATTGCTTCGTTGCTGCCCCTCCTCGAATCGTCATATTCGCTAAGAATAATCGTTTCCGAGAAGTATAAAGTTGAGGCTCGGCTACCTATTTTATTGATTTTTTTTGTGGTCTTTGATGATGTAAAAACTTGGCATATTCAAATCTGTCGCGAGGATGAGAGCTGAACGAAACGAGTAGCCCGACAAATCAGAATTCGAGATTCGAGATTCGTCGATATGACACGCCGTGCCGTCACCAGGACAGCACGGCGTGCCATATGTGCCGACATGTGTCTATCTGGGAATAATATTATAAGATATGTAAAAAACATATAGGATTTCGATCGTAAGTTTATGATAATACTTCGTAAATTCGCGAACCAAAGTCCGTATTTGGAACGATAGGATTTTTTAAAATCATTTTCTGTTATTTATTTTTACCAGGGACATCTAAGAATTAAGTAATTTTTTTACGAGAAACTACGTCCTGCACATGCGCTAAAGCGCCCCCGAAAAAATGCGGCTACTGCTAGCGCCCACATACGGTGTCTTTTAGCGTTTTTGGGATAAAATTGAAGCTTTCAAATTAACGTCTTATCTTATCGAAAATTCTCTGCTGATTCCCAGTATAGAAGAATTTTTATGAAAATCTTAATAAATCATAATAGGAATACAAAAAAAATCGGAACGACATTTTTTTGGGTGGTTTCGTATATTATAGTGATTTGTCGGTCAAATGAATGGCAAATGGAAAAAGGAAATCATTTCGCTTCCTCATAGACAAAGTTATGCTTCCATAAAAAGTTTTGTTTTACAGATTTTCATGTCGGGACACCCAGAATGGTAAAAAATGTTGAGAAAAGTGATTTAGAAAAAATGAGCGTATGTATATCTGTATAAATGCTTCGAAATTTGAATCACTTGTAACTCAAGAACAGTTCAACCGACCGAGGTGGAATTTTGTGCACAACTGAAACAGCAGACTGTCTGTGATTTTTGAAAAAATGTATGCACTAGTTTTGATTTGATATCTATCTGAATTTAAAAAAATACAGCACAAATGCTCTACCTCTTGTAAAATTTACTATAGTTTTCTAAATAGTTCCTCATAAGTGCAGGTAAATTTAATGTTTTTTTGGGATTGATTTTGGCCGAAATTAGAAAAGTTCTTCGGATTGTATAAGGTTTTTAAATTAACAAAAAATGGCATTATTGCAACTGTTGCAAAATACGAACAAGCAAGCCTAAATTTTGTACGATGATTACATCGGACAAGTCAGTGTGAAGGTGGCTTTAACAAAATATGCGTTAATATGTCGATAAAACAGTAATCAGTAACATAGATTTCTACTTTGTCAAGATCAAATGATTACATGTATAAATCGCAATTTGAAAAGTCTCTTTTCTCTCATTGTACAAGGATTACATTTTGGCAGAGGTTACATTTGGCACTAAGGAAAATATTTTTGTTTTTACTAAATAACTCATGACGCAATTTCTGAATGTTAGTGGCCAAGAAAACTGCGTGGTCATTGTCCTATACTCATTTATGGGGATGATTACATTGAACAAGTCAGTGTGAAGGTGGCTTTAATAAAATATGCGTTAACCCATCGATAAATTAGTAGTCGCTAACATAGATTTCTACATTATCTCGCTCAAAGGGTAACATCTGAAAATCACACTTTGAAAAGTCTCTATTCTCTCATTGCACAAGGATTGCATTTTAGCAGAGGTTACATTTGGCACTGAAGAGATTTTTTTTATTTTTACTAAATAACTCATGACGCAGTTTCTGAATGCTAGTGGATAAGAAAGCTGCGTTGGCGTTTTCCTATAATCATTTATTGAAATTACCACATTTGACAAGGCAGTGTGAATGTGGCCTTAACAAAATATGCGTTAACATGTCGATAATAATGTAGTCGGTGGCATAGATTTCTACTTTATCTAGCTGAAATGGTAACATTTGAAAACCGCAATTTGAAAAGTCTTTATTCTCTCATTGCACAAGAATTGCATTTTGGCAAAGGCTACATTTGGCACCGAGGAGAATTTTTTTATTTGTACTAAATAACTCATGACGCAGTTTCTGAATGCTAGTGGATAAGGAAGTTGCGTGGGCGATTTACTCTACTTATTTATGGGGATGATCACATTGGACAAGTCAGTGTGAAGGTGGCTGTAACGTGCTGGGTACCCACTGCCTCAGGTGGGTGGCCGGAGGGTGGTTTATCGACCAGGACGCGAACCCCGCGAGGCTCAGTATCCGTGGGAGCACCACCCCGTCAAAGTGACTCCACGAGACGTTCGCGTCTCCGCAACAGTATCAGACCGGTGTCCGGAAAAGCTCTGTTGACAAATTGAAAAAGTAACGAAAAAAGTATTAAAAAATCCTTAACAAGTTAACGGTGCGCGTTAATTATTGTGCCCACCGAGGAATTGAAAAGGGAAGAAATAACGAAAAAAAAAAATCAAGTGAGTGAAATAGTTACAAATTTATAACTTAAAAAATGTTCTATATGCATATAATATGTAAAATATTTATCCACGCGTAATTTAATTATTTTTCTGATTAAATTTTTATAGGGCCTTGTACTTAATTAATTTTTATTAATGTTTTATATTTCTGCGTAAACATTTTTTTTTTTTGGTAAAATTGTCTTGACTTACGTTGATGGTATACATTGCGATTGTTCTCTGCTTATTTCGAAAATAAATTAAATTTTTTTAATGTATAGAATTATGTTATTTTACGGTTGTTATTTATTTGTTAATGGGTCATGTATTTTTGGGTACCTATGGACTTTAGTGCATAATTCTATAATCTAAAGTAGTTAAAGGGTTTAATGAACTGTAAATTAGATTTTTTTAACTGTTTTAACACAGTGATACTTTTTATCGGTAACATTTTTTATTTTACCTTCCGTTATTTTTAGTATGTAAAACGAGGTCCACCTTTTTTTATGTCGTGAAAGCACTCAAGAGGCTTTGCTATCGCATCATTGCACCTGGCGGTGCGAATTTTTATCCCACGCCTTGTGAATATACATACAAGAATGTATTCAACCCAGAAAAGTGTACCGGACTATATACAGACGTTCTTTCAACGAACCCAGCTCATTCATAAGCCGTTCTCTCTGTTTTCGTTCACCTATATGTTTTTCACTCAAAAGGCAGAGCGACCGAAAGCTTTTTATCATAGAGCCGCTGTTTTTCGACGACGATAAAATTATAAATAATAGTGAACATGATAATTACAAAGTTATCTACAATTATAATTTTACTGGGAGGGAAAACGCAATGGAATTAACTGAATATTTAATCGTTGTAAATTTAACCATTTCAACATTTTTATTGCCATACAATATTTCATAGGTTTTACGTAATAATTTTTTTAAATCTAAATTTCGTATAATATATATTAAATTCTTTTTTTATATAATATTTATATAATTCTATTTTTTATTTTAATTCTTAGGGTAAATAAATACAATAATTAATAATCTGTGCGGTATATTTAAAAATGGTTTCTCAATTTTTTTTGTCCATATATTATGATTTTTTTAAACATAGAAACCAACAATTTCGTAGATAAATATATAAGATATATACAGTATGTGATTAAACAATTGATAACCTTTTTTTTAAAGGTAAAATGCAAGATTTGGAAATGTAATTTTAAACAATTGACAATACGAAAAAGTAAAACAAGGATCTTGCAATACTTGAGATATGTAGATGCGGAAAAGAAAAACGAATTCAAGCAAATAAAAATCGTGATTTATAGTCCAGTTGGGGTCGAAAACATTCACTATGGCAGCTGATTCACCGAACGTTCTCATCTGTTGTAACTGAATACATAAAAGCGGTTCTGTAGCTGAGGTCATAAGTATTCGAAGCCCTAGCACATAGCATTGCGTTCCAGAAAGCAAAACACAAATATTTTTATTGATCAACACTACATACATACCAAAAAGTTTGTCACAATTTCTCTCCAATATTCTATCAAAGCACTAAACGATAAAACCGAAAAATGTCGAATTGTCATAACAAAAATTAAATTAGTTAAATCCTTAAAACCTATTCAAAAGTGAACGATTTTTTCTACTATTGCAGAATTCATTCATTTATTTATTTCCACAAACCAAACTTTAAATATAATAATTTTGATAGAAAATGAATGCTAAAATTCTCATAACAAGAACCATACAAAAATACAAACACTTTTTCATTTCAATAACAACAAATTAATATATGTTGTAATTATGTAATATATTATATATATGTATATATAGTAATATATATACATATAATTATTATGCAATATATGTGATAATTAATAGCATATATATAATATAACAACAAATATGTTGCTTTTCATTATTATAAAAAAAATGAATTCAAAACCTCATTTTCTAAAAATTATATTGCTTATGTCTCCCATCGAAATTTCGGACAATAGAAACGACGCATTTGGCCTCATGTGGGGGAACCTAGTCGATTTTATTTCGGATATTTTTCGGATATTTCCTAACAAGTTGCTAAGCACTAAAAACAATTTCTGAACTCAAGCGCTCGGGATTTTTTAACCTGCACACCT